>CM032432.1:6068210-6072609 GCA_019049465.1 Dryas iulia moderata | reverse complement strand
AAAAATTAATAACTTAATTACAAGTTAGAGACTTAGAAGTGGCTAATGCGTTTGAAAGTTACTTTTCACAAAAACCAATTAAAGTAACGCGTTCACTGCCATCATCCCCTTCAGAAGCAATATGTATATTAAAGAAAAATGTAGATAACTGTTATCATCAATTTGCTTTTTCACCCGTATCACCAGATGAAATTGTGAAAACTTTTAAAAGCCTTAATTTGAAAAAAACTGGTGATCTGTGGGACATATCTGTTAATGTGCTTAGTACTATTATATATAGCATTGCCCCGCATCTTGCTTTTCTTTTCAATAAATGTATAGAATCTAGCATTTTTCCAGACTTAATGAAATGTAGTAAAATAGTACCGCTTTATAAAAGCGGAGATAGACTTGACCCTGGAAACTATAGACCAATATCTATATTACCATCATTAAGTAAAATATTTGAAAAATTAATATTTAATCAGCTTAATAGTTTTTTTAATAAAAATAACTCGCTTCATAGTGAACAATATGGCTTCACCAACGGCAAATCCACTACAGACGCGGTTGTTGCACTTCTGAAACACATTTATGATGCTTGGGAGAAGTCGCAAAATGCTATTCTAGTCTTTTGCGACCTATCCAAGGCGTTTGATTGTGAAGACCACGAAACTTTATTGCTAAAACTACATCATTATGGTATTCAGGATGCCGCCCTTGATCTTATTGCCTCTTATTTAGATCAGAGAATCCAGAAGGTAAATATAGGGAATGTTAAATCATCTGGATCTCCCCTAAGGATGGGCGTTCCACAGGGATCTATCCTTGGTCCTCTTTTATTTTTGCTGTATATTAACGACTAACCTTTTTATGCGAAGAACTTATGTGATATTGTGCTGTTTGCAGATGATACCTCTTTGATGTTCAAAGTTGACAAAAACCAAATAAACTATGACGAAGTGATTAGTGCACTATCGCAAATTCTTCGTTGATTTGACGTTAATAATCCAGTGGAATTCTCACCTTAAAACACTTGTAGATAAACTCAGCTCTGCCGCGTTCGCGATTAAAAAAGTAAGAAAAATGACAGACATTGACACTGCCCGTCTTGTTTATTTTAGTTATTTTCATAGCATTTTATCTTATGGAATGTTATTATGGGAAAGTGCTGCAGAAATTAATTCAATATTTATTCTTCAAAAAAGAGCCGTGAGATCCATTTATAATATAAGAGCCAGAGATTCTTTGCGAGATGTTTTAAAGACATAGGTATACTTACAGTCGCCTCACAATATATATACTATAATATTTTATTTATCCGACAACATGTTCTGTGCTTTGCTAAAAACAGTGACATACATACTATAGGAACAAGAAATAAAAATAAACTTGTAACGCCACGTTATCGTCTCCAAAAGGTAAATAAATCTTTTATGGGTCGGAGTATACGCATATATAATAAAATTCCACAGCTTGTTTTAGATTTACCACTAGAGAAATTCAAAATCTTTGTAAAAAATACTTTAATAAGTAAAGCTTATTACTCTGTAGAAGAGTATTTAAAGGATAAAAATGCGTGGAATTAATCTGAATAAGTCCAATGCCGGTTAGCTACCATTGCATCAAATAATAAAATTGTAAATTATATATTTGAAAAGAGCAACTGTTGAGTTTCTGGCCGGCTCTTCTCAGCAGAACTGCCTTCCGAGTCGGTGGTAGCTTTATGTACATTTGACGATTCAAAAGTGCTTTCAAAAGTTTATTTGAATAAAGATATTTTGAATTTGAGTTTGAATTTATAAATACGAAAAATAATAGTACAAAAATCAAACAAAAATTTAAAAAAAAAAGATAAAATAAGACAAACTTATATAAACATAACTAATATATAGATAAATAGGTTAAAAAAAGAAAGAAAATAAATAGATTTTAGTCAGTTATTTTTTAGTTGTAAATTTTCACCTAAGTTTTTTTTAATGTATTTTTTCTTTAAGGTCATAATTAATAATAAAAACGTTGTATATGTAGTCTAAGGATACTATTATAATTGGTCAGAGAATAAAGGCTATTTTTATTTATTTTTTATTTTATGCTGTCAATCATATATAACGGTAAAATAGCGGTGTAAGAATCTAAATCCTTTTCATGCAGATATTGCCATGTATAGAGTAACAGCTTTTAATTGTACTATTAGTGAAATATTAAGGTAATTGCGCTTAGTGACAAACAAAAGGTGCAGGTAGTCCTAAAACTAACTAGAAATAAGCATAAATTATTACTCCTGTTACTCAATTACATTGAGTCATAGGACAGTATGTACGCTTTTACAATAGGATCTCAGAAAAAGTCCATTAGTGTTCTCACAGATTACAATTTAAAAAGTTGTGATAAGACGTCGGTGTATTAAAAGTTTTTACCCAATTAACGATTTTATAAATAATAACACGTCTTGAGAATGAAATGCTAGATCCAGTCTACTTTAAAAGTATCACTGTCAACAACAAATCTGTAAATCACAATTGGCTTAAAAAAAAGTCACGCTGACTTTCTTTCTTCTCAGGTCTGAGGTATCAACTTTAGTGAACCATCAACTTTAGTGAGTAAATTATTTGACGTTCAAAAAATAAAGCTTCTTGAATATTGAATAAAATTATAAAATTATCACTTTGACTTTGAAAAAATTCTACGCGACGTCGACCTGCGAAACAGAACAGATTACCTCTTTCTCCTGTAAGTATAGTTACATATTATGTATTATTTGTTATATAATATATTGTTATACTTAAGTTGTAAAACAACTATTCAGTATGTATATTATTTTAACATGTTATTGGTATATTTATATTATGTAGTTGCGTTTATTTACAGATTAAGGAAAAAAAATATTTGGAAGCATATAAAACTTCGAACGAAGCTACACTCCTCGGATGTTACAAAATATAATAAACACAGAGAGTGTTCTCTTGCTACTTGAACAGTATTAGGAATCTTAGGATAGCGGAAATTTGAAAGATTTCCATACAAATACTAACATAAAAAAAATTAAAAATTTTGAAAATACCCACGACGGTTTAATTGTAATTCAAAAAGGATAAAATAACTAGAAATCCCCCGCCTAAAAGAATATATGTAACGAGATGATGGGGACGACTTCGTCGGAGCTGCCATTACTTTAAGTTTGCTAACTTCTCCTAGGTTTTCATGCTGTTAAAACAGGTTTAGGAATAAATTAAAATATTAATATGAATTTACAGTTTTGATAACTGGTATTCCTTTTAAAAACTTTAAGAACGAAATCTATACTGTTAGCTACTATATTTAAAATAGAGATTGCAACTGGCAGCCCCCGACGAAGTTGTCCCCATCATCTCGTTACATATATTCTTTTAGGCGGGGGATTTCTAGTTATTTTATCCTTTTTGAATTACAATTAAACCGTCGTGGGTATTTTCAAAATTTTTAATTTTGTTTTTTATTTTAAACTTTTTAAAGTGTATAGATACACATTATATATTATTACATAATTACTTTATATTAATCTTCATGCAAATCCAAAAAAAATTATAAGCCCAATGCTTTCTGGTTATCAAATGCCTATTGCAGCGCCTGGCAGATTGTCACCGCAACATTTTAAGGAAACTTAAGTTTAACCAAATCAGTGAAAATCACAAAACCCACTAGTAGTTTTGATTTGGAACAAATTAATTTATACTGGAGCGCCCCGTGGTAGTTTGTTATATGGCATATAAAAACACGCAACAATTAAACCTGAACCTATCACAGAAAACCGCATCTAAATAGGTTTCACACAAAAATACAAGCAAATGCTTACTACAGCGCCCCCTGGTGAGGTGTCACCACGACACATATACGAGAACACGCGCTAATTGAGCCTGATCCTATCGTTGAAAACTGCATCAAATTCAGACTCGTAGTTTTAACTTTGCACCATCAAATGTTTAATGCGGCGCCCCTGGTGAGTTCTTAACGTAAAAAAAAAACTAAAAACATACACCAAGTAAAGGTAAATCTAATACTGAAAACTCTGTCCAATCGGACTAGTAGTTGTGGTTTTACATTAAATATTACAAACAAATATTTACTGCAGCGCCCCCTGATGAGTTAACACGATAAAGCATATCCAAGAACATGCACTAATTAAACTTGAGCTTATCACTGAAACTGCATCCAAATCGAATTCGTCATTTTAGCTTTACACAAACAATATTTTACTGCAGCGCCCCCTGGTGACTTGTCACCGTAATATAAATTTAAAAACATGTACTAAACAAAGCGGAATCTAATACTGAAAACTCTTTCCAATCGTACTAGTCGTTTTTGTTATACACAAAAAATGGAAGCAGCTACTTACTGCAGCGCCCCCTAGAGAGTTGACACATACTTGAAAATATGCACT
>CM032432.1:6020710-6065710 GCA_019049465.1 Dryas iulia moderata | reverse complement strand
CAAACAAACAAACAAACAACAAACAAACAAACAAACAAACAAACAAACAACAAACAAACATACAACCTCTCACCCCAAACACATATACAGTCGCCGTTCCGTCGCGGGTAATAATTTGTAATGAACGGAAATTGGCGCTTGGGCGGTTTTCCATAGGCGTGGATTCAGTTTTTATTATATTTTATCTATATATTTTTGTACTTGCAGAAGGAACGCCGCCTTCGTAACTCCCTCTACGGAAGGAAAAGCAATAGCAGAGTTAGCGGAAGCTGCGGGCTGTGATACTAATGTGTGTGATACACACCAAAATAAAAAGCATTTAAAAAATAAATTGTGACAATATTTTGTGCTTTCAATATTGACAAGGGGTCCATGATGGAAGGCTTGCTCGCAGCGATTCCCATCAGTCCTACTTGCTAGGGCTGCAGCGTTCCGTCCGCCACGTTCACCAGGGCGCAGAATGATAGGGCGTTCCCCCGAGGCGACGCGCACCAGCGCGTCCCCGTTGGTGTGAGAAGTGGAGAGGGGGAAATAGACGGCGTTGGGGACCGCCATCCGACACGCCATGTCCAAATCAGCGGGAAATGGAGGATGGAGATTAATGAATTGCTAGATGTGATGGATGATAGAGATCAGAGAGGCATCGCGGGTGTCAGGGGGTAGGTGTGTTGTTGTCCTCTCGATTGGTGTGTACAATGGTGGAATACAAGGCGATCAACCCGAGGCTCCTTTGGATTTGTTTTAAGCTGGGGATAACAAGATTATTCTTGTTAGCGGCTTATGCGCCAGTATCCTCAGCTCTGTCAGGCAAGCTAGAGGAGTTCTGGGAGAGTGTCAGGGAAGTTCTAGCTGGCGTAAGAGCGAATGAAAAACTTATAGTGTGCGGCGACTTTAATGGAAGTGTCGGGACCAAGCGCATCGATTACGTGCTTATATAAGGAACGTACGGTGATAGGAGAGTGAATGAAGCTGGTAAGCTTATTTTGGAACTGTGTAACGTGAAGAATTTGTTTGTGGCAAGCACGTTGTTTGACCACGCGCGCCCGTGCAATGTGTCCAAACTTGGAGGCGAATAATCGCATAAGAAGCTGGAAGATTCACCCATTAAAGAGGAATATAAAGAAAGGGTTTCCAGGAAGCTAGACAGCTGCGAAATAGGAAATGAGAGTGTAGAAGTATGCTGGCAGAATCGTAGGAAAAGATTGATTGAAGCAGCAACAGAGGTAAATGGTACAGCGAAAAGAGGCTTTAGTAAAAAGTGCGATGAATGGTGGGGCGACGAAGTGAAAGATGCCGTAGAAAGAAAGAAGTAATCATGGCAGGGTTATAAGGCCTCTGGTAAGAATAAAAGTATGAGAGAGATCAAGAAGAAAGACTATAAGTTGCAAAAACACCAACGAAAGCACTGATTAAGGAGCATGAGAAGTCAGAGAATGAAAGAGATAAAAGGTTGACGAACAACTTCCGAAAAAACACGAAGCTTTTCTGGAGAGAAGTTAGTGATTCTCGGTATTCTTCGTCAACCTGGATAATAGGCTTATTGCATTCCCTTTGCTCTCTAATACTTTAGTACATTTATAAAATAACAATATAAGTTCTTCTCGTACTGGCCTAATTTGGTTTCTTACCTACTGTTAAAACCACTTAAAAATGATGACTCGTAGTACCAAGGCGCGTCAGGCGGAGGAAAAGCTCCAGTTGACGCTCTAGGAACTAAAGTCTACCAGGACACAGTGCGAGCAACTTCTAAGAGAAAAGGGTATCAATGAACTGGATTTTTTACAGAATATCAATAAAAATAAAGAACTCAAAAATGAGTTAACAAAATATACCAAGAATACTTAAATATTTCGGATAAAAATGATAATCTGCAAAGAATAGTGGATGGGTTTGACCAGTGCAGGGAAGAATATGAGAAAGCTCTTAAGCTTACCCATGACTTTAAATGTCAACTGCATGAGGCTAAACAATATATACAATAAATGGAGAGTAATAACTTAAAAAAACGGCCTCTCAGACCCACACGCTATTTGAGGAGCTGGTTGGGAATGCACCTTGTTTGGTCTCCGCTGCTATCACCTATAGAAATGACATTTCAACAATAGACTTGACTGGTGATGACTCGGTTACTTCCAAACCAGTTCTTAGCAAAAACTAATTAAAAAAGTATATCTAAATTAATAAATTCATTAAAAAAACTCCGCAATTAATAAAAACAAGGAAAGTTTGTAAAAACTGTGCCAAATTAGGTACAGAAAAAAATAAAATAAGAAATTGCCTTAACAGTTATTGTGAAAATATGAAAAGTGTTCAGACATTACATGAAGCTGAGGTGAGTTCCCTGCAGTTTGAGATACAAAGTTTACATAATAAGCTAAAAAATATCTCTGACCAATATGAATGTGCTCAGAAAGAAATTGCAGAGCACATATCTGCTATGGATGAGCTGCTTAAAGTATGTAATGAAAATGCTGAGCGTTTTGAATCACTCACCAAAAATCATGTTTATGAGTGTCAAGCACCCTTCAATCTCAGACTGGGGGAACTCAAGAGACCTTCATAAAGAATTATAAGTCACAACTCGAGCCCATAGCAAACGAAAATAATATTAAAATATATAGTGACAATTTGGGAAAAAATATGGGTGTGATGTTAAATAAGCTGTGTAAAGGACAATCAGTATTAAATTACAGCATGCATACATACTGCATGCCAGGAGCTTCCTACTCACAAATAATTAGTAAAATACTCAGTAATACTCATTTTCCTAGTCCAGTTTTAGTCATTTTGATTGGAGGAAGGGGAAATGTGAACAAGAAATTAATACATGATTACTATTTACAATTAATGAATAGAATGAATTAGAATGTTAAAAAAAAATGTTATGTTTACATTTCTATATATAAAGAAGTTGCAAATGAAAATGATATTACATATCATTTAAATAATATGTTACATACATTAAGGAATGGTAACTATGTTGTTACATACAAAATACCTATATACCTAATGAAAATTATAAAAATGATATAATTGACATTAATAATGTAATTAATAATAAAACAAATAGTTTGACATGTGATAGGTTGCACCTATCTTACTTTTACAAAAGACAGATAGCAAGCTTGCTATCATATTTTTTACATAGTAATTTAGCTAATTCAATGGCTATAAAGACAACTGTTCCTTTTGAACAGCGTTACGCCACTACTAGTTTGGAACTCGTTCCAAGTTATTTAAATTAAGTACTAAGACAAAAGAGGCCATCTCTGGCAAACAATCAAATTATACAAAAAAAAGCAAAATTAAAAATTTTGAAAAAAACCCACGACGGTTTAATTGTAATTGAAAAAGGATAAAATAACTGTAAATCCCCCGCCTAAATGAATATATGTAACGAGATGATGGGGACGACTCCGTCGGGGGCTGTCATTACTTTAAGTTTGCACAAATCTTCTCATAGGTTTTCTTGCTGTTAAAACAGGTTCCCAAAAATTAAAATATTAATATGAATTTACAGTTTTGATAACTGGTATTTAAAAAAACTTTAAAACGAAATCTATACTGTTAGCTACTATATTTAAAATAGGGATTGCAACTGGCAGCCCCCGACGAAGTCGTCCCCATCATCTCGTTACATATATTCTTTTAGGCGGGGGATTTACAGTTATTTTATCCTTTTTCAATTACAATTAAACCGTCGTGGGTTTTTTCAAAATTTTTAATTTTGCTTTTTATTTTAAACTTTTTAAAGTGAATAGATATACATTATATATTATTACATAATATCGAAATACTTTATATTAATCTTCATGCAAATCCAAAAGAAATTATAAACCCAATGCTTTCTGGTTATCAAATGCTTATTGCAGCGCCTGGCAGATTGTCACCGTAACATTTCCACGAAACTTAAGTCTAACCAAATCAGTGAAAATCACAAAAACCCGTAGTAGTTTTGATTTTGAACAAACTAATTTATACTGGAGCGCCCCGTGGTAGTTCGTGATATGGCATATAAAAACACGCAGCAATTAAACCAGAACCTATCACAGAAAACTGCATCTAAATAAGTTTCACACAAAAAATAAAAGCAAATGCTTACTGCAGCGCCCCCTGGTGAGGTGTCACCATACGAGACACATATACGAGAACACGCACTAATTAAGCCTGATCCTATCTTTGATAACTGCATCCAAATTGGACTTGTAGTTTTAGCTTTGCATAATTTAATGTTTAATGCACCCCCTGGCGTGTTCATAACGTTAAAAAAAATACCTAAAAACTTACACCAAGTAAAGGTAACTCTAATACTAAAAACTCTGCGCAATCGGACTAGTAGTTGTAGCTTTGCATTAAATATTACAAACAAATGTTTACTGCAGCGCCCCCTGGTGAGTTAACACGATAAAACATATCCAAGAACATGCAGTAATTAAACTTGAACTTATCATTGACACTGCATCCAATACAAATTCGTCATTTTATCTTTACACAAACAATATTTTACTGCAGCGCCCCCTGGTGACTTGTCACTGTAATATAAATTTAAAAACATGCTATAAGCAAAGCGGAATCTAATACTGAAAACTCTTTTCAATCGTACTAGTCGTTTTGGTTTTACACAAAAAAATAGAAGCAGCTACTTACTGCAGTGGCCCCTAGACAGTTAACACATACATGAAAATATGCACTAAGTAAACATACATGACACATATATGAAAATATGCACTAAGTAAACTTGAATCTATCATTGAAAACTGCATTCAAATCGGACTCGTAGTTTTAATTTCGCACAAACAAGTGTACTTACTGCAGCGCCCCCTGGTGAGTGATCACCGTAACACATATATGAAAAGATACACCAATTAAACCTGAACCTATTGTTGGAAGTTTCATCTAAATCGGACTAGTAGTTTTTGCTCTGTATAAACAAATGTTTACTGCAGCGCCCCCTAGTGAATTTTCACCGTAACCAAAAAACAAAAATCTTAAAATATGCACAAAGCAAAGCTAAATCTAGTTCTGAAAACTCTATCCAATCGAATCAGTAATTTCGGTTTAAGACAAATAAATACCAAGAAAAATTTTGGTTTTACACAAAAAAGTACAAATAAATGCTTACTGCAGCGCCCCCTGATGAGTGGTCACTGTAGCACATATATAAAAAGATGCACCAATTAAGCCTGAACCTATCCTTGAAAGTTACATGTAAATCGGACCAGTAGTTTTTGATTTGCATAAACAAATGTTTACTGCTGCGCCCCCTGGTGAGATTTCCCCGTAACAACAAAAGAAAAATCTTAAAATATGCATCAAGCAAAGATGAATCTTTTTATGAAAACTCTTTTCAATCGGAGCAGTAGTTTCGGTTTTAGACAAATAAATACAAAAAAAGTACAAACAAATGCTTACTGCAGCGCCCCCTGGTGGTTTGACACGATAAAACATATCCAAGAACATCCACCAATTAAACCTGAATCTATCACTGAAAATCTATTGAAATCAGACTATTATTTTTTGAGATAATTGAAAACATTCGTTTTCACGTAAAATGCTTACTGCAGCGCCCCCTGGTGAGTTAAGGCAATAAGACATATCTAAGAATATACGCCAATTGAACCTTAACCTATCATAGAAAACCGTATCAAAATCGGACTTATAGTTTTGGAAATAATTGACAAAGTAATTTGCACAAACACACAAACAAACAAACAAACAAACAAACAAACAAACAAACAAACAAACAAACAAACAAACAAACAAACAAACAAACAAACAACCTCTCACCCCAAACACATATACAGTCGCCGTTCCGTCGCGGGTAAAAATCTTGCAAAATATTAATGTAAAGATAAATATTTTCTGTAATGGCAGTGATACAAACTTGGTGCATCAGAACATACAAGGTATGTTTAATAAAGAACTAGAAATTGAAGTGTTTTAAACTATAATAATGTTCATGTACTTTGTATTACTGAGCACTGGCTTCAAACATGCAAGCCATGTTTAACTTCAATAATCACCAAGCAGTTAGTATGTTCAACAGAGAAAAAGCCATGTGGCTCTTTAATAATATTGCATAAATCTTACAAATTTATAGAACGTAAAGATATTGTGAACCTCTCTACTGAGCAGACTATTAAAATGGCCTGTGCCGAGCTTGAGCATTTCATTGTTGTAAGCGTATACAGGCCTCTCAACGGGTTGTAGCTACCTATCTACATGATATAAAATAACACTTCTCTACAACCGTCAATAGGAGTATTATTTTACTATAGGACGACAGGCTGCCCAAGCTTACTCCAAAAGTAAATACTTCCAATATCCTCCTAAAGTGGTGACCCATGAAGAACACAAGCCCTGAAGAACACAAGCCCTGAAGAACACAACCCCTGAAGAGCACAAGCCCTGAAGAACACAAGCCCTGAAGAACACAACCCCTGAAGAGCACAAGCCCTGAAGAACACAAGCCCTGAAGAGCACAAGCCCTGAAGAATACAAGCTCTGAAGAATTTTAAAAACGCAAAATGGAAGATCAAGGGAAGAACGAAGTCGCCGGCATCTCCCTGTTTTTGCGTATACCACCATTTTGTAGGCGGTATAACATATCAGTTATACCGCCTAGAAAAGGACAAACGGCGAAGCCACTCAATTTTCAACTCTACGCCGCTAACAATACAGACATCCCAACCTACGGCGAGAAACATCTCGAACTTGACCTTAACCTACGCCGTGGTTTCAAGTGGAACTTTATTATCGCAAAAGTCGACAAACCAATTATTGGAGCCGACTTTCTCAAACAACAACATCTGATCTTTGACATTAAAAAGAGAAGACTTATAGACTGAGTAACCAACTTATCGTCAAAATCATTCATTCGAGCTACCAACATACCTACAATACGCAGCATCGACATCCAGCAGTCATACCACGACATACTCCGCTGCTGGCGCCGTATTACAATAGTACGTGCACAATCAATGGCAAATGGCACCCTGATGTGCGCGCAACACGAAAAATGATAGCTATCAAATTCTTCTGGCCGTCAATGAACACCGATGTAGGCGAGTGGGCTAAGCAGTGTCTACATTGCCAACGCAGCAAAATAAATCGTCACACATCAAGTCCCGTTTCAAATTTCCCGTCGAGCGGCCGATTCCGTTATATCCACATCGATTTGGTCGGACCACTACCTACAACAGCAAAAGGACATGGCTATTTAGTCACCATGATCGACAGACTCACAAGATGGCCCAAAGCGATACCTACTGCCGAAATAACAGCTGATATCGTCGCACGAGTCGTGTACGAACACTGGATAGCACGATTCGGATGTCCGACAGCACTCACATTAGATCAAGGTCGTCAGTTCGAGTCCCACCTGTTCAACTCACTCATGAACATCATGGGTATTGATAAAACTCAAACCACACCGTACCATCCACAAAGCAATGGAATAGTCGAACGCTGGCATCGCACTCTAAAACAACCATTCAAAGCCCGACTACAAGGAAGAAACAATTGGGACGAGGAACTACCTAATGTGCTATTAGGACTTCGCGCAGCACTTCGCACCGATAACGGAATCAGCGCTGCCGAGTTAACCTACGGATACAACTTTCGCCTACCTGGCGATTTTTTCAACGCGATACCTACAAATAAGCAATAGATAACAGCTGAGATCATCAATCAACTCTCTGAAACCATCAGTACCTACAGAAGCACACAGCAACAATCGACACATTTTTATTCATCAAGATCGTTATACCTGCGATAAAGTATTCATACGCACAGATGCAGTAAAAAACAACTTCAACAACCCTACGAAGGCCCCTACAAGGTCATCAGCCGAAACGAAAAAACATACAACATTCAACTTCATGATGAAGACAAGATATTACAACAATATCAATTAACCGACTTAAGCCCGCCTATACAATCAAAGAAGAAGACTCATTATGCAATGACGCACAAATTCCTGCCAAAACTCCGTGCACCGCTACAACACCTGCGCTGATAAGAGATAACACGCCACAAATTCCCGCCAAAACTCCGCGCGCCGTTACAACAGCGCCCGAGCCGACGAAAAATACGACGCTACAGTTTCCCGCCAAAACTACACGCACAGGCAGACACGTCAGATTACCTGTACGCTTCGCTTGAAGGGGAGCACTGTAGCTACCTATCTACATGATATAAAATAACACTTCTCTGCAACCTCCAATAGAAGTATTATTTTACAATAGGACGACGACAGGCTGCCCAAGCTTACTCCAAAAGTAAATACTTCCAATATCCTCCTAAAGGGGATCCTCCTGAACAATTTGAAAAAGTTTAGAACAAGCACTTGTAAAATTATCTGAATCTAAGAAATTTGTGGTGATTTGTGGTGATTTTAATATAATATTAATTTACTAGATAGTAAACCACCACTTGAAATCGATTCAGATCCTTATTAAATTCATATGACCTAGTTAATTTATTTCTAGAGCCTACAAGAATTACTAGTAGTACAGGTACTTGCATTGATAATATTTTTACAAATTCTGTACCAAGAAATAAGGCATTAATGTGTTAAGCTCAGACCATAGCGGACAAATGGCATCTTTTAACTTTGGTAAAAATAAAATTCAAAAAGGACAAAAAATTGTTTATATACATCGGTATATAAGTAATAGGATAAAAAAATTTAGAAGTAATATTATAACAAAACTTATTACTTTTAAATATAATAAAAATCCTAGTACTCTTTATGGATTTTTTTAATGTTATTAGAAATGAGTTCAACACTATATTTACTTCTAAAACAGTTAATTTCAGGAGTTTCTTGTCATTTAACGATTGGGCGACTGTGGGAATTTATAAGAGCAGACAAAGGTTATATGAACTTTATAATGAAAAACATATAACCATAAAGACTCGTTTAAAATCTATGTTAGGAACTATTCTAAATTGTTTAGGAAAGTATGTTCCATGGCTAAATCCTTACATGTTAAAAATATAATTAAAAATTCTTTTGGTAAAATTAAAATGCCATGGAACATAATAAATTGTGAAACTGGAATGACAAAGGATCGCAGCTGGGATTTTAAATTAAAAATAGACAATGGTCTAACCACCAGCTGTGATCAAGAAGTTGCATGTATATTTGAAAAATTCTTCACAGATATTCCAGTGTCAACAACTAAAGCACTTATATCTTCCACCACCGTCGCCGAATCATTGCTTAAGGAGAGCGTTCACAAATGTAATATAGACTTCAAATTTAAATCAGTCAATGCAAGAGATATTGTTAAGACATTTTACTCCCTAGATATCAAGAAAACGTCAGATCTATGGAGTATCTCTGTCAAATTGATCAGTCATATCATAAATGGTGTTGCTCCTGACCTCGCTGCTATTTTTAATAATTGTGGTGTGTTTCCTGATCTAGTGAAATTTTTAAACCAAATATTAATGCATGATAAGCAGTATGGCTTTACTAAAGGATGCTCTACTACCGATGCTGGTATCAGTCTGTTAAAGAGTGTTTATGAGGTCTGGGAGGAGTCACAAGATGCCCTTGGAGTGTTCTGTGACTTGTCTAAGGCTTTCGATTGCGTTCAACACTCACATTGGTCATCAAACTACACCACTACGGCATAAGAGGACGTGCACTCGATCTTCTGACCTCTTATTATTTATCTAACAGGGTTCAGAGGGTTGATGTGAATGGCAAGAAATCTCCTGGATCACTAATCAGTATGGGGGTCCCACAGGGGTCTATTCTTGGTCCGTTTCTCTTTTTAATATATATAAATGACTTACCATTTCTTGTCAAAAGGACCCATGAGATGGTATTGTCTGCGGATGACACTTCATTGATTTTTAAAATGAAAAGACAACAAACCGTATATTACGATGAAAACAATGCTCACTCGAAGATAGTACATTCGTTTAGTGCTAATAATTTATTACTGAACAATAAAAAAACCAAATGTATAATTTTTAGAACACCCAATACAAAAATTGTTCAGACTAATGTACTCTTTAATGGTGATGCCGTGAATCCTGTCGATTCTACGTTATTTCTCGGTATCACCATTGACTCCAAACTACAGTGAGGACCTCATATTGATGGATTGGCGAATAGACTTAGCTCAGCAGCATTCGCAGTTAAGAAAATTAGTTCATTAACTGACGTAGAAACGGCTCAGTTTGTTTATTTCAGCTACTTTCATAGTATTATGTCATATGGCATGATACTCTGGGGTAATGCAGCCGCTATTAATACAATCTTTATGTTGCAGAAGCGGGCTATTCGCGCAATCTATAACCTAGGTACTAAAGATTCCTTAAGGCAAAAGTTTAAAGAAATTAATATATTAACAGTAGTGTCACAATATATTTATGAAAATGTATATGTCAAAAAAATATTAATGATTTTGCCAAGATCGGTGATGCACGTAACATAAATACTAGAAATAAACATAAACTTACCGCGCCTGTAACCCGAGTGCATCGAATCCGTAATTCTTTCATGGGACATTGTATACGCTTTTACAATAGGATCCCAGATAACGTCCAAGAATATTCCATGTCACAATTCAAAAAAATTGTGAAGAGACGTTTGTGTGTTAAGGGTTATTACCTAATTAATGAATGTTTGTACGATAACACGCCTTGGGAATGAAATGCTCGCTCCAGGCTATTCCAATGGTATCATTGTCAATATATAATTATATAATATCTGTGAATGCTTGACTTAAAAAAAAAATTAAAAAAATCGTCCCGCTGAGTTTCTTGCGCCGGTTTTTCTCAGGTCTGAGGCATTAACTTTAGTGAACCGGTGGTAAATTGTTTGACGTTCAAAAAATGAAGCATGTAACTTTTTACTTTGAATAAATTATTTGACTTTGACTTTAATGAAGGGAGTGCTTTCGAAGGACGGTGAAATATTAACTGAACCAACCATCCCGTTTTGCAATGATGGGCGAAATTCTACAACAAGATGTATGAATGTGATGACGCCTCTGTGTCAAGTAACAGCGATATGATGAGCCTTGATGTAGTAGACGGCGAAATCAATATAAAAGAAGTAGAGAGCGCCATAAGAAGCCTGAAATATGGTAAGGCAGCTGATGGGGTTACTCCTAAGATGATCAAATATGGTGAGCTGCGCGCCTTGGACCTGTTCTTTCTTCTGTGCATTTTGTGCTGGAAGAAGGGGGAGGTCCCAAACGATTGGCGAGGCGCAGTCATCGTGCCTTTGTATAAAAGCAGAGGTTTACAGATACACTGTGCAAGCTATAGGGCTATCACCAGAATTCAAGTTGCAGGAATTGGTCGCCACCCTGAAAGAAGGGTATGAAAATAATGGTCTCAGCCTGAATGCGAGCAAAGCTAAGATTCTAGTATTTGAAAGATATGAAGAAAGAACGGAATACAAGATTATGGTTAATAGAAAGACATGAGAACGGGTGGATGAGGTGGATGGTGGATATTAAAAGGCGTATTGCAGCCGTTAACAGGGTTAACGGTGCCCTCGCTGCGTTGATGCGACGGTGGAACGTAACAAAGCCGCATGTTTAGCTGTGCACAATACAGAGCTCGTACCGAAGCTGCTATACGGCAGCGAAACATGGGTATTGCAGAAGAAGAATGGAAGAAAGATGAATGCAGTAGAGATAAGATTTCTTCGAAAGATGTGCGGAGTCAGCACAGCTAATTGAATCCGCAGTGAAGAGATACACAGAAGAATAGCAGGTATTAGCGAGAACATCATAGTAAAAATGAAAAAGGACATCAGGTGGTTTGGCACGTCGAGAGGATGAGTGATGGAAAAATGGTAAGAAAGATATATGCAGCAAAGGTAAGTGGTAATAGAGGCAGGAAGAAACCTCGGTTGACCTTCAAAAACACAGTATCGACGATATTGAAGGAAGGTCACGTAAAAAGCGTGAGGACTACCTGGAGGACGTGTATGAAGAGTTTGACGACAGTAGACGAGGCGAAAGAAGTATGCAGGGTATGCAGGGACCGTAGCGTTTGGCGCTCCGTTGTTTCTGACAACCCCGCGTGAAGCTAAAAAAAATGTTGACAAAGTATTCCGCCACCAAGCAATATTGACATATGCCATAAGCCACTTCAGGAAATCCGTTACGGATACCCGCCCGGGGTGGGATCCCGGGCGCGGTTATGTGGGACTCCGGATAGGCAAGATGGTAACGCCTCCGTTTACCCACTAAAACCTGACGGTGCTCCTCTCCCGCCACTAGCCCAGGTCTCGGGCACTGGTCCAATCGTCCGTGGACCTGGGCGGCGGGTGCCTGCAAGGCTCGCCGTTGGAGTCGAGGGGTGGGTGTGGTGCACCCCCGACGGCCTGCTCGGAGTAGCGCGCGGAGCTACCGCGCGCGCCTACTCGGGCCAGGTGAGTAGGCGGTCAGAAAGCCCCACTCTGACCGCCCTCTGGCCGATGTTAGGGCGGAAGGCGACGATCGTGTGCCGCCCTCCGGCGACCCGGTCGTTTGCGACGGATGGCGAGTTCGGAAGATTCCTCCCTCGCCCGCTCCGCCGCCTCCTTCGCGAGCATGACTGCATCGCAGAAGGCTCCGACCGAGTCCCACGACGCCTCGCTGCCCACCATGGCTTTCAACACGGCAGGCAGCGAGAGGTCGTCCCCAACGACGCCGCGTAAAGCGCGGCGTTGAGACGCCCAGGCTGGACACACTTCCAGCGTGTGCTGGGCCGTCTCCTCGAGGCAGTTCTCGCAGTGGTGGCAGCGAGCGTCGGGCTCCCTCCCAGCAATCCGACACAGGTACTTCCCGAAACAACCATGTCCCGAGAGCACCTGCGTGGCGCGGAAGGTTAGGACGCCGTGACGCCGCGCTAACCACTGGGAGAACACCGGAAGAACCGCCTCGATCGTCAACCGGCCGGCAGTTGGTGTTGCCAGCCGGGACTCCCACACCTCAAGCGCCTTTCTGCGCTCCTCCTCCTGCAGTGCTGGCTCTGCCGCGAGCCCCTCAGCCAGAACTTCCCTGCGCCGGCAATAGACCGACACAAGAGCCTTAGCGTCCAGATCCCACGGCAGGACTCCAGCCAGCACGCACGCCGCCTCACCGGAGATGGTCCGGTACCCCCGAATCACCCGGATGGCCATCACCCTCTGCGCTCGCCGCAGCAGGGTGACGTTGTGCCGATCCAGGGCGTCCGCCCAGACGGGGGCACCATAGAGCGCCATCGACCTGAACACTCCGGTGTACAGCCGACGACTCGACACCCCCGGCCCACTGACGTTGGGCAAAAGGCGCGCCAGAGCCGCCGCTGTCCTCAACAGTTTCGGGGCCAAGATGGTAAAGTGGCCCCGGAAACTCCACCGTCCATCCAGGACGAGTCCGAGGTACTTCATGCTCCGCGCGACGCTGATGGTGACGCCGCCTACCACGATGTGGGCCCCAGCTGGTGGGCCCTTCCGCGGAGCATGGAAGTATAATGCCTCGGACTTGTCGAGGGCGACCTCCAACCCGAGACGCCGGATTCTCCCGATCACCTCGGCCGCTCCGGCCGTGGCGAGGACTGCCGCCTCCCTGAACGTCCTCTGCTGCGCCAACACGAGGGTATCGTCGGCGTAGCAGACGACGCTCACTCCTCGGAGGGTGCTGCCCCGCAGCACCCAGTCGTACCCGATGTTCCACAGGAGCGGACCAAGAACTGACCCCTGTGGAACACCGCACGACACCTCCCATTCCTCCCACCTTCCACCTGGAGCGGGAAAGGTCACAGACGTCCCGGACAGGTAAGCCCCGATGACGCGGCGCAGGTATGGAGGCACACGATGAAATAACAGTGCCTCCTCGATGCAGGGCCAGGGCAGGGAGTTAAAAGCGTTGGCGATGTCAATAGACACCGCCAGCACTCCGTTGCCCTGAGCCACTGCGTCCTGCGCGTGGGACTTCACCTTCAGTATGGCATCCACCGTCGAACGACCACGGCGAAAGCCATACTGCAGGTCCGAGAGGTCCGGACCTGACTCCTCCAGGTATGCCATAAGCCACTGCCATAAAGCGATGGAAGGTGCTGTGCATACTTTCGACGTGGTCTCTCATATGAAATATTTGGGCCCGTTTATCATTTCATGGGAAATTTTATGGGAAATATTGTAACCTTGTATGCTAACCGGGATATTGTGTAATTCAAGTAGTTTAATTGAGCAGCGGATGCATGACGATGAAATAGAAAATGCTGCCGGTGACAAACCTAAAAAACGAAAGAAAGCAAACAAAACAAATTCATTTCGTCCGCTAATCCTTTGCCCGATCCTTCTCTGAGTAAATTATTACCGGAATTTTTTAAACTTCAAACTATATAAAAATAATCAATTATTTAATTATATCTAATATACTTTTCTTTTTTTCAGCTTTACGTTTTTACCCGCAAAGCGGGGAAACACCCCAGAATAGGCAACATAAAAAAAAGCTTACGGCGATATTTTGTTATTCTAAATGTAAAATAGGAGTAGTGTGCAAATGATTTACTCTAAAACGAACTTGAAATACAAATGATGTGGGCGATGCATGAAAATAATAAAGTTTTCGAGCTCGATTAATAAGGAATTCCTCCACCAAGCAACCACCAAGCAACGTTAACATATGCCATAAGACACTGTCATCAAGCGACTGGAAGGTGCCGTGCATACTTTCGACGTGGTCTCTCATATGAAATATATTAACTCGTAATTGGAGAAACAAAGTGAAATTCATGAGATTTCTCGTTATTTTTTTAAGTTCGATTGTGGTGAAGATCACAGAATAAAAATCAGCAATGCAACAACACAACATATTCCTGATCAATTGAAAGCACGCACTGGTCTAGTCAGTTTCATATTATAGTTATTTTCAAAGACCTAAAAAGTGTTATTTAGAATTAGAAAAGTCCACTTCATCATTATATTGTCCTTTTATAATGCTTCGTGAAAACGATAGTGCAGGACCGGGTTTTGTGCAAAATGTTATAAATTCAAACTGGGATATTGCACTTGAATGACAAGTGTTCGATTTTGTCATTTATATAATATAAACATACCACATATCATTTATCAAAATATTTGCGATTTTTCATTTGAAACTCTAAAACAGCGAATGACGATGAAACAGAAAATGGTGCCTGCAACAAACCCAAAAACAAAAGAAAGCAAAGAGAAAATAAATTCTATTCGATCGCCATACAAAAAAAAACAAGTATTCTTTTTGTCTACAATATACCTTTCTTTGTTTCAGCTGTACGCTTTTCAACAAAAAAAAACTTAGTGACTAGACATTCTAGACTGCAACCGGGTTAAGTTGCGGAGCCTTCATAAGCCAAAAGAAGTCTTTACCACAACGGAGAAATGAAAAAAAAATATTATTTCAACGAGAGAAAATCGAACCAAAAAACCAACACAATTACAGACATATTCACAACGATGGCCTCGTTATTTATAAGTTCATCTAATTTTTTTATATATTAAATATGTAGACATTCATATTTTCCAAACAATGTAAATTTGGACATCATAGAAATGGCACTGTGACAGGCCCTCGTGGCGCAGTGGGAAAGCGTCTGTCAGTAACACGATGGCTGCGGGTTCGACTCCTACTCGGGGGAATGATGATATCTTAATTTTCATTTCTTTACTCTGATATCTAAAATGAAGCGTTATGTTAAATTTACCAACTCAAAACGAAATCTCTTAAATTCAGGCGAAAAGTAAAAGACGGAGTGTACTGACACCAGGTCCTCTCTGACTACTCCGCTATGCAGAAAATAGATCGTTGTTGAAAAAAAAGAAAAAAAAGTAGAAAACATGATGAATTCATTTCACATGGAATCAAATGAGATGATAAAAATTTCATTCAAGTTTTAAGAAAATTCGATTAAAATCGAACAAGAAAAAGCACTAATATCAGGCATTTTTTTGGAAACATGAGTTTTGAGAAAATTGCGCTATACACTTTTGTATATAAAACATGTACATACACATGGATGTTGTACCTAGATACCAGGCCTATTACTGATGAAATTTATAGTTTCCAGTGCATTTTGAAAGTGCATCATGTACATTGAGAAACACTACATGCAGATCATTACTATCTATATCTTGTAATTTTAACAAAGCAGTAGAAAATTAAAAATATACCTCCGACTACTGCAATTTTATTTACTTACTCTATTTATTTATAATCAAAATTTCATTAAAAGTACATTTGAAATTGCATTTTTCAGAATGGAAATTCAATATAATTTAAAGAATTAAAAAACAATGTTCGTTCAATAAAATATAACAAACTAGTGAATTTGACGTTGACCAAATTGTGTCGAAATTTATTTCTTTGGCTGTAAAAAAACAACACATAACACATATAAGTATTTATAATGATCATCATTATCATCTCTTGTATGATCACATTTTTAACCCGACCCACCACCATAGTGTGAATTAGGACCTATATAAATTATGTCTGTCTATATAAATTAAATAATTATTTAGTACTAAATTATGCCACATGAATGATATTAAACATAATAAAAGTTAACAGTAATAATCCTTCTAATGCTTCTTTCAAGTATTTTTAAAAGTAATTTCTTAAATTAATTTATTATTCGTGTTTAATCACATAATAGGTAATAACCATAGCGGAGAAATGTTATAAGCTGGATCCCGTTTAAGCAGATGATTACTATGAATACTATGAATAGGGTAACAGGTTTTTATTACACTGTTTTATGAGAAAAAGATTAAGTTTATTGCTCTTAGAATCAAAACAAAAGGCGCAGATAATCTTAAAACTATACTTAATTTTTTCGAAGAAATTCCTATTATTTTAATCAACAATAGAATGCTCAGGAAAAGGTTGCCGAAGCAAACTTCTGATTCAAAATCAAAGCAAACCTAAACAAGTAAATATTGTTTAGAATCATTTGTTTTATTATTTTCTATTATCTGTTCACATTTTAATTCAGATATAGTTTCGAGCTCATCTCTCAGCCACGTGATATGCCCATACGCACAGCGAATCCATAGAATGCTATGAAGTTTTCTTCTCATATAGGTAGCCATGTTTAGCAAAAGTCTGTTGTTTTGTGCAATTTACCGAACATTATTATCTCTACAAAGACTTATAAAGAGACTTATAAAGAGGAGCCTTAGAAGAGCTAAAATCTACTCAAGACATATGTGCAGCTTCTTCAGGAACAGGAGGATAGTGAGGAGGAAATTGCCCTAATAATAAAAAAAAATCGGATTAAAAAAGTGAGCTTGCTGAATTGAATGAAAAAAGGTTTGCCTTTTAGAGGAATAGCTCAACGTGATACACTTAATAATATTTTGGGTACATTCGACCAGTGCATAAGTGAATATGAGAAGGCTCTAGACCGAATTACAGAGCTAGAAATTCAATTAGAGTAGGCCAAAGCCTCAATGTATCAAGAAAATCCAATTAAAAAGGAAACGGGAAATACCTCATGTTTGTATGATGAACTGGTGAGATGTAACTCACAACTGAATTCCTATTTACCAGTGTACATTGACTTGACAAAGGATGATTCATGTACTCCACAAAATATTATATTAAAACAAATAAAACACTAAAATTAAAATATTCAGCAAATAAAATAAAAACATAAAAAAATAATAATGATAAATTAAATAAATCATTAAATAATTACTATACCAAATTAAAGCAAAGTAGGTATACTCGTATGTATGATCGAGACACGCTTCAACTGCAGAATGAAATAGACACCTTGCATAGCTCCCTCTGAGCATTAAATGAGAAGTATGAAAGTTCTCAAAATCAGATAAAGGAACACATACTTGCTACAAGTGGTTTAGTTGACCTGTGTAACTATAACTTAGAAAGGTTTGAGTCTTTAACAAACAAGCACAGTTGTGGTTGTTCCGATGCACAGTCTACATACACCCCAAATTAATTGCATGCAATAAAGATAAAGATAGCTTAAATGTTATTACAAAATTTGACAACTCCTCTAATGCCTCACGACATAAAACGATTATAATTTCTGATGAATTACGTCAAGGTTTTGGGTCCCTTCTAAGCCACCATTGTTCTAATGTATATTATATATATTCTCCTGGGACCAGTTACCAGTATAATATAAGAAAAATTATGACCATGTCTGTAAATGAGTATAGTACTATTGTACTGTTACATGGAAACAGTTTGTCAGTGTGGAAACAAGATGTTTTTAAGAGTATAGAAACCTGCTTGAGTTTCATAAAAAAAATTATGTAGATATGCTCTTTTCCATACTCTTCTTCCCTCACAGCCGAATATATAAAAGTGCTTACAAAAATCTATTTAAGTAAAACCTAATATTTTGAATCGAATTGAATAAGGATAGCAGAAATACAGACATGTAGACATAATAATACCGTAGCTCTTAAGAACGTATGGCATTGGCAAGAGCGCTTGGACGGTTTTCTCTTTCGCATCTCTTACTGCGGCAATTAGGCAAGAACTGTATAGTACTACTTCGTTTAGTGTTTTATGTGTTTCCAATATATTTACCGTATATTTTTGTACTTATAGGAGAAACATCGCGCTCGTAACGCCTTCTACGAGAAGGAAAGACGGTAAGAGTTTTGAAGAGAAGTTGTAAAATTTATTTGTTTTATTTCAGTAAGGAGTGGGAGCTTACCTATATTATATGCTAAATATAGAAATTCGGACAGTTTATTTTATATATGCAGTTAGTGTATTGATACTTCAGGCGCATATTTATATTTTTAAAATATGATTTTACTCAATCTTGTTATTATAATGTTATGTGTTAAAAGTTAATCTTTTTACAAAATGTATAATGACATTTTTATTATATTAAAGGTTTGAACTTACACAGGCTGAAATATCACATAAAAATTCTACCCGAAGTCGCGGCCGACCTTCATTATCAAACAGACTACTTGTCTCTCTTGTGAGTTTAGTAACATATTAACTGGCCGTAAATATATATTTACAATTATAACTTGTATTTGTATATAGTTATTCACAAATTAAAGAACTAAAATTATTCAGAAAAGTATACAACTTTGAACTGAGCCGGACTTGAGTCCTCGAATGTTTAAAATACTAAACAAGCAGTACATATTTTCTAATGTTCTGTTTTAGGAATCTAAGGATAGCAGAAATTGGAAAGAATTCCCTACAGACAAGTTGACATAGAAATAACATATTTTGTTAAGAATGTATTTAATATTTAATTACAGATAAATATATATACACTTGTGGGAGAAACACCGTGCTCGTAACGCCTACGAGAAAGAAATACGGTAAGAGACGTCTAAAGCAATGGCGAGTTAGCTGAAGCTGCAAGTTGCGATGCTAGCGTAAATGACATACAAAAACAAGAGACAAGTGTATTCATTTATTAAATAACAGAAAAAATCTCTACAAACAAAAAAATGAGCAGAAAACAACACAGACCCCAAAACACTGTGGTGTATTTAAATTGCATTAAAATAAAAAGACTGTTCAACTTTAAATAAAACTTGAAATACAAATAATGCGGGCGATGTTTGTATATAAAAAATATATTCTATCATTTTAGTTATGTTTTTAGTTATTTAGTATATCCGACAACTATCTTAGTATATTAGTCGGAGGTGATGTGCACACAGTGGACGTGGTCGACGATATGAAATATATTAACGCAAAGTTGGAGGAACCAAATAATATTCGTGGTCTGCTTAGAAGAAGCCACAAATGCTATTGTATATTGTATATAATGGAGACTTTACAATCTATCCAAGGCGCTCGATTTTTTTGACCATGAAAATTTATTATTAAAATTACTTCATTATAGTAAACAGGATGCCGTCCTTGATCTTATTGTGTTTTATTTAAATAAATAATGTTCAATCACCTGGATCTTCCCTAAGGATGGGCTTTCCACAAGGATCTATTCTTGGTACTATTTTACTTTTCCTTTATATCATATAATTTACCTATTTATGTGATATTTGGTATTCAAAGTTGACAGAAACCAAATAAACTATGGCGAAGTAAATACTGTAATATCACAAACTCCTCGTCAGTTTGGCGTTTATAGACTTACATATGTTAAATGCCAAAAAAACTAAATATTTACTCTGACCAATGTTAGAAGCCGAACTTTCGATTTAACAATTAAAGGAGAAACGTTTTCCATGAAAGAGTGGGAAACGGGCTCCGTGAGGCCTTGGGCTTTTCTATCAGAAAATCGCAATCAATTCCAAACACGAAAAGAAAAACAGACAGACTTGTAAACGTTGTACGTTTGTCAGTGTGCTTCATAGCTTAAGCTTCACACACCATCCCCGCCGGTGGAGATGAACTCCTAGATTTTAACGACCCGACGCCGCGATTAATCCTAATTCGGACTCAGTAAAGCAAAGTCCCCCACAACAAACGGCTTCGCAAGCTGAGGTTCGAGCCCTTGCCATACCTACGTCCTTATTTAATGGTTAACACACGTGAGGTCTCCAAGCCAAGGTCAGAGCTCTATCAGCTTCAGCTCGGCTTAACCCAAAATCCGATAACGCTATCGAGGCCAATATGGCCAACAACATACTACACAACCGAAAATGAAAGAAAATCGCTCCTTAATTATATTTACGCTATTAGTATGCGTAACTTCCAGAGCATCATTATTATTTTTATAATATTTTTGTATGATTTTTTATTCAATTATATCATTATAACATACTGTTTAAAACAATTTATCAAACAAGTGAACATTACACGTAATATGTAATTCTATTTTCATTATATTACAACACTTAAATCTGAAGCTGCAAACTGAAACATGTCGCCAAATCAAAACAAGCAAAACTCACAAAAAATATCTGTGAGCAAGTATCCTATCATACTAATGACATTTTAACTTAGCCAATACTTTGGCTAGATCTGTTTCTATTGAACAGCAGAAATCGGAGAAACACATTATTATTTCTAATAGAAAATGCAATTTGATATGATATTAACACAAACTTGATACATCATCTATTAATACTATAAATAAACATAAACTCATTACTCCTTTTACTCAATTACGAAGAGTCAATAATTTAATCATAGAACAGTGTGTACGCTTTTACAATAGGATCTAAGAAAAAGTCGAAGAGTGTTCTATATCAGAATTTTAAAAAGTTGTGATAAGACGTCTGTGTATTAAAGATTATTACCTAATTAAAGATTTTATAAATGATAAAACGTCTTGAGAATGAAACACTTACTCCAGTCTATTTTAAAAGTATCACTGTCAGCTACAAATGTGTAAATCGTAATTGGTTTAAAAAACGTCTCGCTGACTTTCTTACGCCGGTTCTTCTTAGGTTTGAAGAATTAACTTTAAAGAACCGGTGATAAATAATTTGACGTTAAAAATATAAAGCTTCTTATATTAAATAAAATTATATGACTTGCTACGCGTCTTCGCGGCCGACGTGCAGGACAGAACAGATTACCTCTTTCTCTTGTGAGTATAGCTATATATTACGTATATTATGTTATTATTTATTATATAATATATTGCTATACTTAAGTTGTATAACAACTATTCAGTAAGTATTAATACTTTAACATGTTATGGTATATTTATATGTTAGTGGCATTTATTCACAGATTAAGGAAACAAAAACGTCTGGAAACGTATAAAACTTCAAACGAAGCTAAACTTGACTCCTCGAATGTTACTAAATGTAGCAGCACTCTCTCTCTCTCTCCCTCTCTTGCTACTTGATCAGTATTAGGAATCTTAGGATAGCGGAAATTTAAAAGATTTTTCTACAAAGATGCTTACATAAAAATAATTCATAATGAACGGAAATTCGCGCTTGGGCGGTTTTCAAGGGGCGTGGATTCAGATTTTACTATATATTATCTATACACTTTTGTACTTGCAGAAGGAACGCCGCCTTCGTAACGCCCTCTACGAAAGCAAAAGCAGTGTTAGCTGAAGTTGCAGGTGCATACTAGTGTAAGGGATACACACCAAAATAAAAAGCATTTAAAAATATCTTATGACAATATTTTGTGCTTTCAATACAGACAAGGGTCCATAATGGAATGCTTGCTCGCAGTGATCCCCGCCAGCCCTACTTGTTAGGGCTGCAGAGTTCCATCCGCCACGCAGACCAGGACGCAGTATGTTAGGGCGTCCCCCAGAGGCGACGTGCACCAGAGCGTCCCCGTTGGTGCGAGAAGTGGGAAGGGGGGAATAGACGAGTGCGGCGTTGGAGACCGCCACCCGACACGCCATGTCCGAAACGATGGGAAGTGGAGGATGAAGCTGCAAATAGCTACGGGGAATGTAAGAGGAGGGATGTAACAGAAGAATTACTATATGTGATGGATGATAGAGATCTGGATGCGATCTGTGTGACTGAGACCAAGAGAAAGGGCAATAACACTACCGATCTGCCGGGCAGTCGCGTCGCGCCCTGGGCTGGCGTACCAGAAAGTGATCGCGGGTGTCAGGGGGTAGATGTGTTGTTGTCCTCTCGATTGGTGAGTGCAATGGTGGAATACAAGGCGATCAACCGAGGCTCTTTTGGGTTCGTTTTAAGCTGAGGATAAGAAGATTATTCCTGTTAGCGGCCTATGACACTGTTACTTCCAGGCCAGTTCTTTCTAAGAATAAGCTGAAGAAATATATTAAAATAAATAAATTTATTAAAAAGACACAGCGCATACTGAAAACTAAAAATATTAGTAAAAATTACACCAAGGTAGTAACAGAAAGAACTGAAACAAAAAATAAACAACATATATGAATGTACCAAAAAGATGAAAAATATTAAATTGTCATACGATGCTGAGATGACTTCTCTACATTTGGAGATTTCTATATTAAGTGAAAAGTTAAAATGTATTTCTGATAAATATGAACGTGCAAAGAGTGAAATTTCAGAGCACATATCTGCTATGGATGAGCTTCTTAAATTTTGTAAAAATAATTCAGAGAGCGTTTTGAATCACTCACTAAAAACTATGTCTGAGAGTGTCAAGCGCATGCACCAAGCACTCAGATGTCAGAAATATCTTCTCCATCTCCGGCTGTTATAACTCAGGACAGCTGTTAGGGTAAAGTCACAACCCATACCCACACCAATACAATATAAAGTCAAAATATATAATGACAACTTGAGGAAATGGGGAATATGGGTGTGATTTTAAATAATATTTGTAAGGGACACTCAGTATTCAATTATTGTATGCCTGGAGCTACTTACTCCCAGATAATGAATAAACTTGTTAGTAATACTCATTGTCCCAATACGATTTTACTTATTTTGACTGGGGAAAGGCGAAATGTGAATAAAAAATCTCTGCAAGAATATCACTCTGATTTTAAAAAAATAAAATGTTCACATTCCTTCCTTAAAGAAGTTGCCACAAGAAAATGACCTTAGACATAATTTAAATAATATGTTACTTATATTAATAAATAGTAACTATGTGACATTAAATGATGATTATAACAAATTCAATCTAATTGACATTAATAAAAATGGGGTCCAGATGGAAGGTGGGGGTCCAGATGGAAGGTGGGGGTCCAGATGGAAGGCTTGCTCGTAGCGATCCCCGCCAGTCCTACTTGCTAGGGCTGCAGCGTTCCATTCGCCACGATCATCAGGGCACAGAATGTTAGGGCGTTCCCCCGAGCCGACGCGCACCAGCGCGTCCTCGTTAGTGTGAGAAGTGGGGATGGGGAAGGAGACAAGTGCGGCGTTGTTGGCGGATGTTGAAAGGCGTATTGCTGCTGGTAACAGGGTTAACGGTACCTTCGCGCCGTTGATAAAACAGCGGAACGTGAGCATAGCCGCACGTTTAGCTGTGCACAATGCAGAGTTGGTACTGACGCTGCAGTACGGCAGCGAAACGTGGGTATTGCAGAAGAAGAATGAAGGAAAGATGAATGCTGTAGAGATGAGATTTCTTTGAAGGTGTGCGGAGCTCTTTCGCAACTCTTGTCGCGGCAGTAGAACTGAATACTTCTACTTTGTTTATTTTTTTATGTATTTCTAACATATTGACTAATATATTTTTGTACTTATAGGAGAAACACCGCGCTCGTAACGCCTTCTACGAGAAGGAAAGACAGCAAGAGACGTCTGATCCAATGTCCTTACGAAAGCGAAAGCGCGAGGGGAGTCGTAAATTTTTTTTTTTTTATTTCAGTAAGTAGTAGGAACTTACTTCTTTGCAAGTATATAATATAATGCAGTTAGTGTACTGAACTTTCAGACATTTCAGATATTTGTACAAAACGTATAATTCCATTTAAATATATTGAAGGTTTGAACTTCCACAGGCAGAAACATCTCATAAAAATGCTACGCACGTCGCGGCCGACCTGCAGGACAGAACAGATTACCTCTTTCTCCCGTGAGTTTAGTTACTTAAGTTACGAAACAACTATTTACTATACATTTTAACATTAATAAGAGTGTATTATGTTAATTTGTGTTTTTATATGGTTATTAATGAATAAAATTTAATAATTTATTTAATAACATAAAATTATTAAGAAAAGTATAAAACTTAGAACGAAGCCGGACTTGACTCCACGAATGTTAAAATATTAAACAAGCAGTAGTTTGGTGGTAGGAGATTCGTTCTCTGACTGGCTCGCGACCACTATCATGTCAAAGACGAACCGCCAAATATCTTATGATGTGTTCCGGTTCGATGGCATGTAAGCCAGCTCTCCCTTTCCCACCATTCCCATCCTTCCTCCCTCCTTCTGTCCTACATTCCCAAGGCTGGCAACGCATCCATAACTTGAATGTTATGGATGTCTATGGGCGAAGGTAACCACTTAACACCAGGTGGGCCTTCAGCTCGTTTGCCTCCTTTATTCCATAAAAAAAAAAAAAAGAA
Source organism: Dryas iulia moderata (assembly GCA_019049465.1). Classification (NCBI taxonomy): domain Eukaryota; kingdom Metazoa; phylum Arthropoda; class Insecta; order Lepidoptera; family Nymphalidae; genus Dryas; species Dryas iulia. Next base: position 6,040,808 of record CM032432.1, on the reverse strand, counting down.
ATCTAAAGACAGCAGAAATTTGCCAATGAAAAATACCTTATTTTGTCTTACCAGAATATATATATTAATATAATTTAAATATAATTGTTGCAGGACAATGGACAATCCAAAAAATAAAGAGAAAACGAATAAGCGGAAAACGCCTAAATATAAATATTGTGTCATTACAATAGTTATATTAGTATGTGCAAGATCAATTTTGATACTTTTAGTGAGCGAATTATGGAACATACAACCAGTCACGTCTCCAGCCTTTTGGCGGACATAAAATTAAGTAAAATATCTATTCAGGTCATTAAGGCACAGTGAGACAGCGCATGATTGGATGATGATGTTGACAAAAAATAGCTTGAATGAAAGAATATCCTACAGACATGTTGACAAAACATAGCTTGTTACAAATGTATTTAATATTTAAAATACAGATAAATAATAATTCTAATATTATTTATATATTTGCACTTGTGGGAGAAACGCCGTAACGCCTACGAGAAACGTTTAAAGCAATGAGCGAGTTAGCTGAAGCTGCAGGCTTTGATCCTAGCGTAAATGACATATAAAAGTGAGAGACAAGTGTATTCACTTTTTAAATAACAAAGAAAAAAATCACAACAAACAAAAAATGAGCAGAAAACAACATATACCCCAAAACGCTGTGGTCCAATTTTCAATCGCATTAACATAAAAAGACTATGTTCGCCAACTTGGAATACAAATGATGCGGGCGATATTTGTATATAAATATATACTGTATCATTTTAATTAAGTTTTTAGTTGTTTAGTATTTCCAACAACTATCTTAGTATGGTATTCTTACAAAATCTGTCAGTTCCAAATCTAACCTTACAGTTGCGCAACACTGACATATCAGCCATTGCCATAAAGCAGCTCGAACGTGCTGTGCACACAGTGGACGTGGTCGAACATATAAAATATATTAACGCAAAGTTGGAGGAACAAAATAACATTCATGGCATTTTTCTTATTTTAAATGTAATACGAATACGGTACAATAATTTAATAAAAATCAGAAATATAATTCTGATCAATTAATAGCCTCGTCTAGTTTCTTTTATACCATAGTTACAGAATAATATACATACAGTTATAAATTTGAAAACTGTTAGAAATATACAGATTTTCGTTAGAAAGTCCAATTGTCGTTTTATTCTTCAATTACAATGTTTCGCTAAAATGCTTCAATTCAATTCAATAGGACCGGGTTTTATGCAGAATATTGTGACCTGCTATGCTAACGGGGATATTGAGTAATTAAATTCATATACTACAGGTTACTATGTATAGTTCCGTCTCCTTTATTTTTTTTAGCTTCACGCTGTGTCCCATACACAGCAGGTTGAGCAGAGGGAAACTAGTGTTAAGACACTTCGTTCCCCACTTCCCGGCAAATTCTGGATGCATTGTGGCGGAACATAACGCCACGTTTTGCCTCGACACCAGAAGAAAATGGACATATTAAAGGATTCATTAAAAAACATTTTATCTCAGAATTAGACGGTAGGTACTTCTCACTAAAATCACGAATCTCTAAATTACTAGTCTTTACAAAGAATGTTTCGAACTCGGGCGGAAAGTGAAAAACGGAGATTCTTTACACTCCGATGAAAAATGTGAAGCTGAAAAATTACTACTAATTTTATAATTATATATATTTTCTGAGGAAGCTCCTAAAACAAACTAACAATAAATGAATAATAAAAAAATAGAAAATACAAGCAGTACCAAAATTAAACATAACGCAAAAAAAAAGAAAAAAAATATAAACGTTATTCGCCTTAAATCATCAATCATTTCTCTGCGCATTTTCTAAGCTAGGCAGTATGCATTATTTTTGTACATGATACGTCTACGCATATTTAAAAAAGTTAATAAATAAAACAAAACATACAACCTGTAACAAACCTGTAACAAGGTGCATCCATCGTGGCGCAGTGAGATACTGTCGGACTGTAATCGCAATCAAGTGTGGGGGTCGATTCCCATTCGACGGTATTATTATTGATTCTCCGTAGTGAATAGACATATCGCGGTGTTAGGGTCCGCTACTTCGGAAGAGTATCTTGAAGTGTCAAGTCTCTCTCTCTGACTACGCTGCTATTCATGAAAAAGCGTGACGCTGGAATAAAATAATATTCATTTTAAAATATAACTTTGTATTATAATTTTTTTCACATATCATGGCTGGCAGTTTTTAGTAAAAAAGACATACTGACAGACACCCGCGCCTTCACAGCTCAATGGTCTGAGCGCCTGATCGGTTTTCAGGAGGCGCGGGTTCGAATCCTGCTGCGTTAAATTTTTTATACGTTTTCTAAAATGTCTTTTTCAATTTTCCTAAGTGTGGAATAACACTTTAAAAATGTTTAAAAGTTTATAGTGAAATATGATTCAATTTCCTGTTTTCTTTATCTGTATGTTTTACGTAGGTATCATAGTCGTTTACAGAAATAGAATTTCTATAATGCTTACCAATAACTCAAATTTAACAAATAGGTAATTGCTAGATAAACCATATCACAAATTAATTAATAAACGGTTTTATAAAAATTCGGACGGAGAGTCGAGAACGCAATCGTCACTAATGAAGAACTAATGAAGGTTCTAGAAAAGACCAGGAAACTGCTATAAAAATCACAGTAATAATTTAAAGTTGACATGTAAAATAGGTTATTACTTATCTTCACTGACAACGCCTTAAGGTCGATGATTCCATACGCTCTGGTGACGAGGCAAAGCGCGGAGTTAAGTTCCGCCACTTAATACGTAACGCCTCCGAATTCGGCAGAAAGTGGGGAATAGAGTGTTCACTTGGTTCCCCCTGCCTACCCTTCTGTGTGCGGGATACAGCGTGAAGCTACAAAAAAATCTATACGCTTTGAAATTTCCACTTGCATATTCTCTGCTTATATTTTGTTCGCCTGAAAAATTTTAATTGATTTTTTTGAGCTCAACTTCTCCCTTACTAGTGACGTATCTGACACGTTTTTATTATACTATGTTGATCCAATCAACGCAACGCAGTCTATATAACATGTAGTTATATAAACAGTTTCACTCTTTTAGGATGTGTAAAAAACAAAATGTCGTCATTTTTCTATTACGTTTTGATCCGATAAATTCATAAAATTCTGCAACTACTATTTCATATTTTGAACAAAGTAAAAAAACAAGTATTTCTCCGCTGTGGCTGTACCTAAAATAAAGCACGGCGCTGAGTTCCGCCACTCAACGAGCAATGTCTCGATTTCGGCAGAAAGTGGAAAACGGAGTGTTTTAACATTAGGTTCTCTCTGACTGTCCTGCTAGGCGAGAAAACAGCTACGGGATGAAGCTGACCAAGACCAATTAAATTAATAAGTAAAGTGGTTTATCCTTCGTATCTCTTTACACTACCGATGATTTTAAAAGCATTCAATCACTCGATTTGTAGGATCTCTTATCATATTTATAATAATAAAAAGTATTACGAATTAAGATTTTTTATGAAGAGAAACATTTTAAACAAACGAATTATTAGTCAAAAACGTTAAGGTTTTCAGTATTGAAGAGTAAACCATTTACAATTGTTGTCCGGCGAGCAAATATGAAAATACATTACTTCTCTGATTAAAGTGTCACCAAAGTAACCTTATGAAACTCGCTAGGGCGCCATCTTGGTTTTCAGAAAAAAATCTGGTTCAAAGTTTTTGATTCCTCCTTTCAGTATTTAATCTTCTCTCATTAGTTTTTACTTGTAACAATGTTGTGCAAAACCCCTGTAATATTATAAACAGATATTTTAACTTATGTCTGATTATAAAAGCCGAACTGCAACATTTGCTGACGTCGATCGTTTTTTTTTATTTCAAAAAAAGATTTAAATAATATTTAAAGACGAGATAATCCAGGCAAAATCAAAACAATTAAATAAATAATAATAGTTATAAACTACTTTTAATATATTAAATATAAAACTAAAAACATACAAATTACTAAATATCACAGGAAATTATAAATAAAAAGAACTTAACACGAACAATGGACATCGCAATATAAAATATGCCTACGAGCGTATTCGATGCGCAATCGAATCTCACCTAAAAGCTAGATAAAATATTAATCTTACAATACTTACCCAATATAAAGTTTCTTGTACTTTAACACGATAATATATAAAACTTGAACATTGTATCTCTCAAAATATTATAAAAATAAATAGCAGTTAAGAATTTGACCGTTTGAACGTTTCTTATGTTACGATGCCAGTTGCTGTAATAAGCTTCTAGTACATTAGCCCGTTGTAAGGACGCGACGCGGTTACTGTCACCTACCTACATTTAAAATTATTATCAAGATTTCATAAAATAAACAAATTATAAAATAAAATTATTTTAATATAGGTAATATGTATAAGCTGTATGTTACAAACATTACAATAATAATTCTATAATTCTGTAGGCAGGTTTAACGAGTTCTATATTTTTAAAAAAATATACTATTATTAATAGTATATGCATATTTTTAAAAAAGGCCTTCGTGGCTTAGTGGGACACCGTTTAACTGTAAACGCGGTGGTTGTGGGTTCGATTGTCACTCGGGGAAATGATTATATACTATTTTTATTTCTCCGCTCTCGTTCCTAAGACAAAGTGCAGCGTTAGTTCCGCCACACAATACCCAATGTCTCTATTTCTGGCGGAATCGAATTTCTGGAAAGCGGAGAACGGAGTGTTTTGACTCTAGCTTCTCTCTGGCTATTCTGCTAGATGCAGAAAAGCATGAAGCTTGATGGTATTGAACAATTTGAATTGAGTGTACACTCAATCACTATTACACCACCGTTGTACAAAGAAGAACACATAAACGCGCATGAAAAGGATTTCTTTTGTATTTTTATTTTCAAACCAAAGGCTAACGTCATCAACGTTTCTGGTTATCACTGTTACGCCACGCGTCCACTTATTTTAGAGGGCCACTAATATAATAATTCTATTGGCGATCAAGCGAGTTACAAAAATTATTATAAAAACTAAGCTTTATGCTATACTTACTGTGTATTAAAATTTAACACCACTGTCACTATTTTCAAAGGACAAGCTCACGACTAAGACTGTTATATTTCTGTTTTAAAGCGTATTCTCATCTACCTTACAATTATATATAGAAAATCCTCCCTCCCTCCTCCTTTCCCTTCCCCATATTCGAGTTATTCAACAAAGTAATAATTATCATTTTTCGAAAAATCAGAGCGCCTAGACAGTTTCCAAAAAACGCAGGTTCGATTCCCGCTGCTTTCAAACTTTTATACGTTTTCTAACAATGTGTTTTCAATTTTCAAAGTGTGTTTTAATAATAACATTTTAAAATGTTTAAAGAAACCATTATCAATAACCGAAAGATCATCTCTCTTTATAAAATCTATCTCAATTGCTCATAATTAATAAATTTGTTAGATAAGTACGAAGACTGCAGATGTAGTAATCTAATATGGACTTTAACTTATTGATTAAAAAACACATATGTCAGTCAACAGCCTGACGAAAAATAAAAGCAAAAAGTTCATCATGCAGTAGGTATACTTTTTTAAAAATTTGATTACTTTTAAGATAAGATTGAGTCTACCTCTGTTCATGCAATACTGTAAAGGGTTTTCTAAAAATGTATTCTCAAATACCAAAAATATAAGCGATTAATCTGGTTAAAAATAATTTAATTTAACTTCAAAATGTATAATAATCGCGAAAACAAAGGATCTTATTACTTTTAAGGTGTTGATGTTAGTTAAGAATATCAAAAAATACTAATAGTTGTAATACAGTTTATGAACAATTTAGTACCATTAATGTACCTAGTAGATAATTAAATTACAAAGTTTTGACAACTTTTCAAGTTAGAAAATCCAGCAAACTTTAGGCAATCTTGTTATTTCTTTTCAGCGCTACAAGTATGCTGCATAGCTGGAACAATATAAAATTCACATATAAAAATTATAATCAGTTACGTACATTTATCTGATTTGATCTATTGAATTCTACCTTTCTAAACACTAAAAATACATTAAATATAAGGCTTCTGTTATTTTTCTTATCAACAAAAGAGTAGAGACGATGATTCTGGGTTCGATTCCTATGAAATAAATATTTAGAATCCTTTTGGTACCTAGCCTACTTGAGGGCAACGTTAGCTCCCGCTACTAAAAACGGCATGTCCCTAAAATGGGCCTATATATAATAAAATAATAATATTTATAAAAACATACTGTCCCTTGGATCTTTAACAAGTGTGTAATCGTTTCTCCAGCTCCTTATGGTACCCATATGACCTTGGGGCTTAGGAAATAGAATGTAATCATTGTCAATGGCGTTTTTCTTGATCATCCCCATTATGCCTAGACCCAGACCGCCGAGGAACATGGCGTGATAAGACTTCAAATAATATGCTAGTATTGGTCCACATGCGAGGCCTCCTATGTAATTTGTAAATATTTATTTATGCTTTTTTTTGTGTTAGTTATATGTGCTATTCTACGCTGAAGAAATACTTAATTGTATAAAATTATATTAATATTATGATAGAGACTGACGTCTGACTACAAACGCGAAGGTTGCGGGTTTGATTCTCATTCGGGGAAAATAAATATATATTATTTTAATTTCTCCAATATGGTCCTTTGAATTGATATCGAGTTTAGCATTCAACAAGCAATGTCTCAATTTCTAGCGGACTTTGGATATTTTTCTCCTTATGGAACTATTCTAATGTGATTGATGCACACATCACTTGCCTTGGATTAGATAATCGCAGGAAAATATTAATAATTTATGAAGTACATGTGTGTTGGTCGGCTTTATATATTTTTCCGAGTAGCAGAGTTCCCAATATTAGAAGTCCCCGTGTTCATCTTTTCAACCAGTTTATCTTATCAGAACAAAGAAGAAAAAATAATAATAATAAAATATCGATTTGGCGCTATCTACTCCAGGAAAATATATTACAGAAAAAAACAAAGCATTACCTATGAAATAGTTAAATACATCGTCTTCCTGTCTTAAATGTTGAGCACCATTCGCAGCTGCCGCGAATGTGGCTCCCACCAACGTCAAGGGAATCGTGTGATATGCATACCTTGAGATTATTCCGAATATAATAAATATAAAATAAATACCTAATAAGTACCTATTATTTTTAGCTAGATAGCTGTCAAGTTAAGTTAATTAAAATTAGGATCAAAATTTTTGAAACTGGCCTAGAGGTCTGACCGCTAAGCCATAAGTACATCTCACCCAGTCAAAAATGTTATACGCTTATTACAATTTATTTTTGTTGTTAACATCTCTGTAGAGAAATTCTTACTATAAGTTTATTTTCTTCAAAAAAATTTATAGATACATTTTCATTACAAACCAAAATATGGAAAATACCGTCTTATTATAGGCTTCAGTCCTACTGCATGGGAGTACATTAATACATCATAGGTTGACATAATCAAACCCGTAATCGCGCCATACCGACTTGTTACACCGATCTAAAGCGGAAGTAATTAACCGAGAATTGTGATAAATAAAAATTATAATCAATAAGTTTTTTGTTCAGCTTCACATATTTTCTTGCATAGCAGACAATTCAAGGAGATTCTACTGTCCGTTGTCCAATTTCCGTCCAAGTACAGGACATTGCGTGTTGATTGGCAGACTTTATGCCGCATTTTGTCTCGTCAAAAGAGAACATGTCCATGAGAAGTTAAGCACATTCATTGGTTATGAGAATGAAAATTAAAAACAAAGAAACAATTGAAAGCACTAGTTATTGTTATTCAGCTTCACGTTTTTCCCCAGAGATAAACACTCCACTTTTCATGCCAATTCAAGATTTTTTCCCGTGGGGGGACGGGTTAAGAATACTATTCTCCCCCGCCGCTGGGTAGCGTCCCGTAAAAGGCGGGTAACCCAGTAGTTTGGTGGTAGGAGATTCGTTCTCCGACTGGCTTGCGACCACTATCATGTCAAAGACGAACCGCCAAATATCTTATGATGTGTTTCGGTTCGATGGCATGTAAGCCAGCCCTCCCTATTCCCACCATTCCCATCCTTCCTCCCTCCTTCTGTCCTACATTCCCAAGGCTGGCAACGCATCCCTAACTTTAATGTTGTGGATGTCTATGGGAGAAGGTAGCCACTTATCACCAGGTGGGCCTTCTGCTCGTTTGCCTCCTTTACTCCATAAAAAAAAAAGATATTGAACGAGATTCACGCCGTGCTTTGTTTTACCAGGACGAGGAAATAATTTATGTAATACTTAACTCATTTATACTCATTAGTTATACTTAGTTATACTTAGGATTCATGTCCTAAGTTGGAAAAATATTTTTAAATAAACCTAATATTGATATTATAAAGAAATTCAAACCTTTTTAAGGACATCACATCCATCAGGTGAATCATAATATCTATAATAATTACGAGTTCCCCTATCTTTACATTCACAGGACATGGCTTTCCTAAAGACAGCTGACGTAATGTTTGACTATTGACTTCATTATGTCAAACTTATGTTTTTTATTGGTGTCTCATAGCTGTAGTATGTAGGTACATATTTTGCCAATACTAATTAAAATCTATTATTAAATAAAATTTGAAATTTAATATCGTAATTTACTAGATAGAAGTATTTTTGTGAGGTTTTTATTTCTCACGATTTTTCCGGTATAGCAGGGTGATTACCCTGCTAGAAAAGACCTAGTGTCAACATACTCTGTTCTCCACTTACCACCTCAAGCCGATACTGTACGATGAACAGAACTCAAGGCCCAGCTTTGTCTTGGTCACCAAAGCTGAGGAATAAAAATATTTTGAAGTACCTGAGTGCGAATCGAACTATCTCTAATTAATTTACAGTTGGACACTATCCCACTGCCTCAGATTATAATAAAGAAAATAACAAATTAGAGCTAGAGGCTGTAGCGTTACAGCAGATTTTTTTTTTGGGCGAATTCTTATTATATATATTTTATTTTCATTTTTCTATTTTGGTTAAACAAAGTGTGGTGTTATCTACCGCCTTTCAATTTAAAAACAGCTTGAGGGACTCCTTATTGCATTAGCTATCTGCCAAGTAAAATCCCTTCGAAATAAGTGCAGCCGACCAGTGCAGATTAGCCGGACCAAACAGACAGACAGACAGACAAAAATTATAATAAATGTTATTTTAGTATATGCACCGTATATACATACATATGCACATAGCAAAATTGGTTGGTACAAACATACATTTCAATTTTATTTATTTTATATCATTTAAGATTTATTTATTGCACTATATAAATATTAAAGGTAAACTACAGGGTAAATAAAATGATCATATAACAGGAGTATTTTATATTACATCTTAATTATGTTGTCTTCTTCAAATGGTTTCAAAAACAATTACATATTTAAATTAAAAACGATATACATATTAATATGTATAAAATGGTTGTAATTATTTACAATCTATGTGTCTGTGAAAATATAAAACATTATTTCATACAGTAGGAATGTAAAGACTGAATGAAATACAAAGAAGACGTGACTTATCTAAATGAATATTCTTATTGCGAACCTAACATAGTTTGTACTAAAAATATTAAATTCAATAATTTCCTTGAAAGAATTTTTCGTTATTTATTTTTTATAACCGCTTACTCCCAATATCAATATTTTCAATCAATATTCGATCCTAATCCAAAAACTGCAATCTTTATTATCTAGCAATCATTTTTTTTAAGTAAAGTAAAGGTTGAATTTGGAATACTTCGATTGGTAATTAGCAAAAAATTTACTAACTTTTAACATTACTTAAAAAATATTATTTACTCAAGAAATTGATTGCTAGATCAATCTAAGGTTGCAGTTTTTGGATTAGGAACGACTGTTGATATTGAGCATTAGGGTGAATAGTTGTAAGTCTTAACACTAACTCATTAAGCAAAATATACAACCTTCATGTTATTTTATATACCTAAATAAAAGTCATTTTAAGAATTATTTTTAATTATATTATTTGTAAAATATGTTTCGATTAACTATAGGAAAGTCGGAAACGGCCAGACATTTTCTCTTTTTAAAAGTTAAAAGTTTGTTTGTGCACCCATTCACAGGTAAGAAAGTTCAGCATTCAATAAATTTTGCTTTTGATTATTTATGTAGGTAAAAGCTAATACTATTATATACTAAAATTGAGTTTCAAATTTAAGGTACTATTTTATATAATTTCTAGTGACACTCTACTTTTTGTGGTAAAAATATAAATTTCATAGTTGCTGATCATTTTTAACTGTGATTCGGAAATACATATACAAACTTTGAGCTTTAAAATACCGAACGACAGTGGGTATTAATGCGGTTAAAAATACAAGAAAACATATTATACACATAATATTTTTTAAATATTTACTTATTTATAAAGTTGTTCGAGTACAAATGACACAATGCATAAGAATATGATTCTAAAACTCTTTTTTTTAGTTTCTTTTAATTTATTCTTTTGATATATTTTCTATACAGTACAACAAAATATATTAGTATAGAATAACAACATACTTTTAATGTATGATTTAAAATTTTATTATTATTAAAAATATGTCTTGGAATAACATTGTTTGTTCCAGAAAGAGTATATATTTGCGTTATCTTAAAATAAGTGTCATAAGCATGTTGAGGCCGTCGTGGCGCAGTGTCACATGTGACTGTATACGCAATGGTTGGGGGTTCGATTTCCAGTCGAGGAAATGATTACATTCTATTTTCATTTCTCTGCTCTGTTACCAAAGACCATCCGCGGCGTTAAGTTCCGCCACTTAACGCAATATCCCGATTTTAGACGGAGAGTGGAGAACGTGGTGGGAAAAAGAGTGAAGTTGTAAAAAAAAACAATATCTATTAAAACAATAACTAAAATTAGGTTAGTCCATAAGAATATTCAACTTAACAATAAACTTAAATATTATTGCAAACCCAACTCACAATTTGAAAGGCAATTTTCTATTCAAATTCCTGTTAAAATCATTTATATAATAGAAAAATAATTATTATAAGCATTTAAATTGCCTAACAATTGGAGGTTTGGGTTACTATTTACCAGTGTTGGGCAAAAATAAATTAACAATTAAATATTTACAATCTATTATTTGTTTGTGGGGAAATCACATAAATATCACAATTAGCTGAAAATTATTTATGTTCACACTACAATTAACAATTAATTAATTGTTATTTATGATTCTTGCACAAACAAATGATCAATTGTTAATATTTAATTGTTAATAGGAATTAAATTTCTCCCAACACTACTATTTACACATTGAGGCTGTTTATTTTCAGTTTCTTCACTCTACGGGTTGTGCCTTCACCGTCAGAGCTATCTGTATCGTGGGAACTTCCTTCAGATTTGATACCTAAGCCTAGTTCTGGTGCATCCATAAAATTTCCAGTCGCCCGTGCTTTTTCTAACGCTTTAACTGTAAAGAGATATCAAATAGGTACATATTAGAAATATGTAAAAATGCATAGCACTTAACCAAAATTGTAAATATTTTAGTTTGATTTTTAATATGTTATATCTTTTTTAATTTTTTGAAGTAAAGAAGTTAAAAAGTGAAGTGATAAACATTTTTTAGAAAACATATAATAATTTTCACGGGCCAGATTTGAATCCGAGCCTTTTGAAAATTATATAAGGAAAAAAGGTTTTAATTCAATACTCTAAGAACAAATAGGTATATATATATATATTAAAGTTATAAGAATATCGACAAAGCTGGATGCTTAGAGTTGCAAGAATGCTCATAGGTCAGAGCGCTTGAAATGATTTTTGTATTTCTGGTGGTTGTCATAGGTTTGAATTGCCCAGCATTCAAATTAATAAAATATTATTCAAATTAACGCTTTTTTCTGCAAAAGCATACATAGTTATGTAGAGAGAATCTAGTGTCAAAACATTACGTCAATGGCCTCTACTTTACTTAATATAAAAATTCATTAATTTAAAATTCCACTTTTTTTTTTAGTTCAATATGCAAATCTAGAAAATTATGCTATTAATAATGTAATGTAACAACTATCAAATGATAAAACATATAAAATATACTATGGATATTTCAAATATAGACATAGAATAAAATCTTAGGTAATTAACCATACAATGAGCAACTAATGAACTAGGCTAAACTAAGTATTTCTTTTAATTTCTTAACCAAGGTCACACAAGGTAAAGCTGAGTGGTGCATGGTCATGCCATATGATTCTGAAAATATATATATTTTTTAAGTAGTATAAAGTTTACACTGTTTTGTAAATGTATACCATGTGGTATTTCTTTGGCGGGTAGTCAATGCTATGCAGATAAAAACATATTACAGAGTGTCTTGACACTATATTCTCTTTGACCACCCTGCTATATGTGAAAAAGTATGAAAGTGCCTTTTTTATATTACAGAAAAGACAGAAGAAAAAAACAGAAGAAGAAATAGTACAGATGTACATGTTATAATTTTGTATATATTACAATAGGATAATTACTATACAGGCTTAACAACTTATATCTATTGCAATAACCTAAGCAGTACTTACTTTGAGTTTCAAGAATACTATTTTGCTTTTTTAAATCATCTATATCTTGCTGGTGTACATTGTTTTTTCTTCTCATAAACTGTATGTATTCTGCTGCCTTTTTTAGAATTTGTGCTCGACTGGCCTATAAATAAAAAAGAAAAATTTGCATAACTGACAATAAACAAAATGCAATTTTATATATTTTTATTATAAAATGGAATGCAAGATACTTACTACTTTTTCACCTTGTAATGCTGGAACAGAATCTCGCAATGAAGTAAAACTGTCTTTTATGTGATCTCTTCTTTTTCTTTCTAGTGCATTATGGTGTGCCCTTTTTTCAGCCTTAAATTTAACATACTTTTAATGTAGATTGTTTTTATTTAAAATGCTGAAAGCGTTGTAGATATATTGTCCAAAATATCAAAAATTGAATAATACTCAAAAAATAAAAGTCATTTTAAATTATTAAAATTAAAATGTGATTTTTAAATACAAAAGACAAAAATGCCACATTTTAATAAAAAAGAAACACAATGCTAGTAAAGCGCATACAAAAACAGTAATTACATGTTTAGTAACATTATGTTCACCTTGAATAAGTAAAAGATTCTACACTGAAATAATCAATTCATTTTGGTTGTACCTGTGAATAATATCCACTGCCACCCATACTGCTTCGAGCGTGAGGCCTAGAGTCAGAGTCATTTTCTGCCTACAAATAATAAAGATATGTAATATGGAAAGATAAACATTATGAATAACAAACTGGAAAATGTAGGAAAACGCATTACATCGCTTTCAATATCAATGTCACGATCGTCGTCGCTCATCATCTTAAAGCGATGCTTTTTCACACCCGTCAAAAAATTACCAAATAAAACATTAATAATGTAAATATACGCTTAAAAATATTATTTTTGATCGTTTTGGTTCCAAAATTTGCACAATAGAACGCGTGACAGCAAATGACAAGTGACATTTATGTGACTTTCCAATGACAATTGTCATTTTTTAATTTATAAATGGCATTGATGAAAGCTATTTAAGATACGAAATAAAAAGTGAATGTATAATTTTTAAAATATTATAACTAAATGCAGACATTTATATTATGAATAACCCAATGAACTAAAAATTGTTAGAATTTTTCTTAACTCAAAATAAATTTTGTATTAGTTTTCTGTATAGTTGAAAATTGGCGCCAAATTCACGTTGAAGGGATCAAATTATAGTCGTTCAAGTCTCTTATTTTCCTATTTATAATATTTAAAGATAGTTAAATTAAACTATTTTCGTTATATAACTAACATGAATAATAGTCAACAATCACTCAATAATTTGCCTATGATAGACGTAAATGATCCTGAATTTTATAGCATTGTTCAACAAGAAATCGATTACGACATGGCGCGCTTGAAAAAGAACATTATAACTATAACTAAATTAAGAAGTTAGTATAAAAAAATATTATTATCATATCAATGAATACAAAGTTACAAACTAATCTTTATGTTTATTAATTGTGTTATAAATTGTAGTGGTAGCTGCTGAGATGGAAGTAGAAACTGCTGCTCTGTACCACGCTGAGCTATGGTACAATATAGAAAACATGAAAACAAACATTGAACAAGATTCATCTAATTAATTGTTAATATAATAAAGTTAAAATATAAACTATATGTAATATGTTTGTTTACTTAAATTCATGCAGTGTAATTAAATCAATGGCTATCGAATGTTATAACGTCAATATGATAATTACCTACTATCTATTTATTTGTTGATAGTCTATATTAATACTTATTTCTAGTAGAGTAATGGTCAAATTCAAAACAATTCCCTGAAACCGCCCATTTTCCTTCAACAACTGTATCAAATAACATTAAAGTTTTCCTTATTTAAATTAAATTATATTATTGTGCAACCCGGTGTCATAATTCTATTATTATTGCTAAGATCAACACGACTACGGATTACATCATGTCGCAAGCATTTTTTATTTTTGTAATAGTGATATTAGCTTTAAATAATGTAGAAGGGAAATTAAAGTCAAATTCACCTCCTCATTGTACTCACGTATCTAAAGGTAAGTAAATGTACAATAGGTATAGAACAAAAGATTTATTTTTAAATAATTGTATATATTAGTAAACTTTTTTTTTTTAGCTTCACGCCGTATCCCGCACACAGCAGGGTAGGCAGAGGGAGCCAAGTGTTAAGACACTCCGTTCCCCCCTTTCCGCCGAATTCGGAGGCATTGCGTGTTAAGTGGCGGAACTTAACGCCGCGCTTTACCTCGACACCAGGGCGAAGAAAATGGAAATATTAAATATTTCCACTCCTCGAGTGGGAATTGAACCCACAACCAGTCGTTTACAGTGACACGCTTGTGCCACTGGGCCACGACTGGCCACAAAATATAGTGTATATAAATTTAATATGTGGATATCACCTTACTCTTAAATAAGTATAAGCTCATTTTGATAAACAGTTAACAATGTCTAAGTAAATTAAATTACATATTTCTAAACATTTTAAAGTATTCACGCACTTTAGAAATTGAAAACGACAGTTCAGTGAAAACGTTTAAAAATTGAAAGCTGTGGGATTCTATACTGTTCATAAATTTTGAAAAATGTTCAAGTTGTTGTTAACAAGAAACATAAGTGTAATAAGCGTATAAGCATTTCGACACAGCCAGTAGTAGAACGCATGGCTTAGCGGCCATAGCGCTATCACGGCTTTTAAGAAACGCGAATTCGAATCGCGCTGCATTCATTTGTTTATATGTTTTCAAAAATATATGTGCATCAAATAACACTTAGATTAAAAGTAAATAATATTCAATATTACTATTCTTGAGTGATATTTGTATTCCAGACACAGACTATGTTTCCCGCTTCAAATTTGATTACCCACCGATGTTTATTCCCGCTGGACAACATGAAGCTTATCAAAAAGTATGTAAAGGTTAAAATATGTATTTGTGATAATTTATTTATTATAGCTTTTATACAGTATTTAGCTATATACAAAACGGTTATGAATTCAACTTCAGCTAACATTCTGTAATGTTTATAAATTATTATCTTTTCACCGGTCTGGTGAAGCAGACCACCCTTTCCTTGACCAACCTTTGGGTGGTTGAATGGCGGACCATTCAACAAATGATGTTTCTGAAGGTGACGGAAAACGGAACAAGTAGTGTTTTAACACTAGCTTCTCTCTATCTAACGCTATAACATTTATCATTTGTGTTCTTTGTAACGATAACCTGCACAATACTTCTGTAGGAGGTTTACGAGTACTATAGGTACATACTTATGATTGATAACGAAGCAAGATTTGCTTGTTTTTTAAAACATATTATTAGCCTCGATGACGATGAATTTCTGAACTTTTTTCTCCACCAATGTGAAATTTCACACGGCTCTGTCCGGATATTTTCTGTAAAAATGGTTCAATAGTTTCTCCCTCACGTATTAATACATAGATATAAATCTAGTTTCTTATTATACACATATTAATTACCAGTAACTGCCCCCAACTTTGTTCGTGTGGACTTAATAAATTACACATCACGCTAAGTAATTTTTGTTAAGAGGCCATTTTCTTTCTTATATCTTGTAGTCTTTTATTATAGATCTATACCAGATGTTCTACGCTTTAAAAAATAATATTTATAGGTAGTAATATATATATAATTAAGTTATAATTACCTAAGCTTAAAGGCTTACAACAAAAAAAATCATTCAAATGACGATGGATTTAAAGGACGATGTGCGCGTACAAATTTTCTGTTTTACTCTTATTATAGTACCTAATAAATAAAATTAGAGTGTCTGCTTGTAATATTAAAATAACCGCTTTTTACTAAAAGCATACGCTTTTTGTAAAATTTTTGTCTGTATATTTTTTCTGGCTAATCACAAACCGAACCGCAGGACAATTTTTGACGGGACTTTCACGCGAACGAAGTATCGAGCACAGCTAATCGAATATATAAAACAACATATTTAATACAAATTAACCAAAGTCTATTTTCTAGATGTTTTGCTTAAATCCGGCGTGGGTTAATAAAGCGGTGACAGTAGTTTGCGATTGGGTCGCCCCACCGCAGGTACAGTTCACTCTAGGGGACGACTACATGCACGTGGTGAGGCAGGACCCCAGCGGCCGCTTCCTGGGCGCCGCCACCATCACCACCTACCAACTTTGCAGCCACAATAGAACTAGTGACGAGGACTTATTCTACGATGACAATGTTGTCGTTACTGAATTTGATTTTAATCAACTTTAATTAAAAGGTGTTTTTGGAACAAATAAATGTTTACAACATTTGCTTTCTGTATATTTTATTGTTAATAAATTCAAATAGATTAAAAAAATCCAATCTTTTTATTTTTATTTCATTCTTTATATTAACAGATACAATTTACAGCATCAGCATTTACTAACTTTTTAAAACTTTTAACTAATAAAAGATTAAATTTATGTAGATAAATTAAACATATTTTTGTTAAATATTTGCTGATGTTAATATTTTCTGAAGTTTTCTGTCCGCGTTCGCTTTTATTTTAATACGTATTACTTTTGGGATTTATTCACTAAAAAAAGCCTTAACTTACCTTATTTCCTTATATTATAAACGCGTAAGTGCCTAAGCTACTGAATCTATCTTTAAATAAAATTTGGTACAGCGATAGTCTAAAGACTTAGAAAGGACATGTGAGGGCATAAAATGGGGATGAAAGTCTTGTATGGAAATGACGTCATTTTTGAAGTTTTTTGATATAGATATGGTAACGATAACTATAATATAAATTATTATATTCTCTCTAAGTCGTAGCAATTAATATTAATTTATTTGGTTTAGTTTATTATTTTTTAAAGACTAGAAAAGCTACTTCAAGAGGTGTAGACCTTATCTTCATGAAAATAATAACTATGAAAACCGTCGTATTACTGAAATAAGTATATCATTTGATAATAACACTAATTGAACCGGTAACTGAAGGAAAAAATATTATAAAAAGCACTTTCTTCAATTAAATTATAAGTTCTTAACGTGCCACGACGAAATTTTATACGGTTGTTACGTTAGCTATTAAAATCTCTGTAAAAAGAATTTCATAAAACTTTGCTTCCCTTATCTTATTTTTATTTTTTGCTTTTATTTTTTTAACAATTTTTAATCTATACAGATAATAAAAAATAAAGAACCTTATATTTCTAAAAAAATATTACATACCTTTACGTGTTTTAACTAACCATCTTGGGTTAGAGCGTGTTGTACTTAAGAGTTAACTTACACCTAAAGTTTAAGTTACTTATACTTAAGAATTAACTAATGTTTATTTCGTTTAAGAATTAATCTATATTTTGAATTTTGTAAAAAAATATTTGTCTAGAACCCCCGTTTTAATGTTGAGCATGTTCCACACCTCGCATAGATAATTTATTCTTTAGTTTTAGTATAAGCTTCGAGGTTTGGTAAGCATAGGTTATCGTGTAACGTGGTAAAATGTAGAACGTCAGAACAGTGGGTTTTAAATTTACTGGTGTATTACTCTTAAATACCTCTTATGTTCTAGTTTTTATTCGAAGCTAATTGTGTACGCCGCTCCACGTTTTGCTTATCATGTAGTAAACTTACTTTGTGTTGTCTATTTGAATATCCAGAATATCTTTTTTTAATTAATGCTCTATTTATATCGACCCCCTATAAATTTATTCCTTTTAGAGCCCATTTTAACACTTTCTAAATTTTCCCCCACAGCTTTTAAGCAAATAAGAGATGGCTTTCTGCGAAACATGAATTGATCCGCGAGTTGTTGTTGAGTTTGTTTATCATCTTTGTCCAATATGGCTTACAAATAAAACTGTTGGCTGACGTTTTTTGTTCCTTACGTCAAAATCACTAGTTTTGAATCTTTTAATAAAAACTGTACCAGTCCATGTTTATACTAGTCTAACTTGGATAAAATATTGTTTTTGACAAAATTGTAATAAAGTGTATGAGAAATTCGAACTTGAGGCCAGTCGTGCGCAAAGGTACAAACGCAGTGACGTTTGATGTGGGATCGATTTCCACTCGAGAATTGAAATAGTACATATTTAATTTTCTTCGCTTTGTCAAGGCAAAGCGCAGCGTTGAGTTCCGTCATTTAACACGTATAGCCTCAGGAATGCCACGAGCGCGGGTGTATAGCGTGACGTTAAAAAATAAATAATTACGAAACATCTGGCTCAGCAGTCAGAGCGCTTAGATGGCTTTCAAAAAGCGCAGGTTTGAGTCCCGTTGCCATCAATTTATAATACGTTTTTTAAAAATTTAATATATATTTAGTTATTAACATAAAACCGATTGTAATGAATTTTGGCATAAATGTAGTCGATAATCCAAGGATAAACATATGCTACTTTATTTTTCAATATCCAATCCCCGAGGGTTGCAGTTATGCGAAACAGTAATTCACGCGGCGAAGTCGCAGGCGGGCCACTAGCAAACAATATAATCAAGTTATTTAATGTAAGAAAACCTTGCAATGCTACATTCACTTATATTTACCGTCCAATTTATATGAAAACCTTTCCGGATCTGATGATACCACCATTTTCATACCATGAACCTAATCTAATAAGTGAAGAAGACCTGGATAAATAAATTAATATATAAATAAAATGAATAAAAAATCTAATTTATATTTCACTGTTTCATTTTGTCACTTACAAATTTTGTATTTTTCAATAATATATACCTTCTTATTTTTTATACATATGTAAATCTAAATTATTCGGTCATAACGTATAATCGATTACCAATCCATGTAATCCATTATAATAATTAAAATATTAATTGTAATTGCTATATTTATTTACCGCTTAATTATCTTAAACGTATAAAAGGGAAATTTTGTTCTATCCGAACATTCTCACCCAAGATGAAACGTACAGGAGTTGTTCTGTTGTTCCTCTTTTGCATTGCAGCTTTTTCCTTCGGTGAATGTTCAGAATATGTATATGAGTATGGTAAGTGTTTTATATTTCATATTTTAATTATTTCATATTTTAACGAAGGCAATTTCTAACGGAGGCGAAAAATCCTTTTAAGTTGTAACATGATTTCCATTACCTTAAGTATAAACAAGCCCCCCTAATTTTACATTTTGCTGTGTAACTTTAATTCAACAGATTTCTCTTCTACGCATTGAAAACTAAACCAGTTTCTGTATATATCTAAGTTTAATTATATTGGGAAATTATTTGTATTTGTTCGACAGGTAAGGATATAGGCACCTTGATAGACAATCATGATGGACGGATACCTGAAGGACAACCAGTCACTAAAGATTGTATTAGTGTAAGTATAATAGAGCTTACAGCTCTACATAACATATGTACATTTAAAAAGTTTATAGTGTTTTTTATTGTATATCTTATGTTTTCTTTTTTATTTTGCTCTTGTGAAAAATGTCCACATATTCCATATCTGCATTTTAAAAATA